>JAITYX010000030.1:0-2500 GCA_021018815.1 Talinum fruticosum
ACCCTAAACCTAAACCTAAACCTAAACCTAAACCCTAAACCTAAACCTAAACCCTAAACCCTAAACCCTAAACCTAAACCCTAAACCTAAACCTAAACCTAAACCCTAAACCTAAACCTAAACCTAAACCCCCTAAACCTAAGCCCTAACCTAAACCTAAACCTAAACCTAAACCTAAACCTAAACCTAAACCTAAACCTAAACCTAAACCCTAAACCTAACCTAAACCTAAACCCTAAACCTAAACCCTAAACCCTAAACCTAAACCTAAACCTAAACCTAAACCCTAAACCTAAACCTAAACCTAAACCCTAAACCTAAACCTAAAGCCTAAACCTAAACCTAAACCCTAAACCTAAACCCTAAACCTAAACCTAAACCTAAACCTAAACCTAAACCCTAAACCTAAACCTAAACCTAAACCCTAAACCTAAACCTAAACCTAAACCTAAACCTAAACCTAAACCTAAACCCTAAACCTAAACCTAAACCTAAACCCTAAACCCTAAACCTAGACCTAGGCCTAGGCCTAGGCCTGGAGGCCTGGGCCTAGGCCTAGGCCTGGGCCTAGGCCTGGGCCTGGGCCTAGGCCTGGGCCTAGGCCTGGGCCTGGGCCTAGGCCTGGGCCTGGGCCTGGGCCTAGGCCTGGGCCTGGGCCTGGGCCTAGGCCTAGGCCTGGGCCTAGGCCTAGGCCTAGGCCTGGGCCTGGGCCTAGGCCTAGGCCTGGGCCTAGGCCTGGGCCTAGGCCTGGGCCTAGGCCTAGGCCTAGGCCTAGGCCTGGGCCTAGGCCTAGGCCTAGGCCTGGGCCTAGGCCTAGGCCTAGGCCTGAGGCCTAGGCCTAGGCCTAGGCCCTAGGCCTAGGCCTAGGCCTAGGCCTGGGCCTAGGCCTAGGCCTAGGCCTGAGCCTAGGCCTAGGCCTAGGCCTGAGGCCTGGGCCTAGGCCTAGGCCTAAGCCTAGGCCTAGGCCTAGGCCTAGGCCCTAGGCCTAGGCCTAAGCCTAGGCCTAGGCCTAGGCCTAGGCCCTAGGCCTAAGCCTAGGCCTAGGCCTAGGCCTAGGCCTAGGCCTAAGCCTAGGCCTAGGCCTAGGCCTAGGCCTAGGCCTAGGCCTGGGCCTAGGCCTAGGCCTAGGCCTAGGCCTAGGCCTAGGCCTGGGCCTAGGCCTGGGCCTAGGCCTGGGCCTGGGCCTGAGGCCTGGGCCTGGGCCTAGGCCTAGGCCCTAGGCCTAGGCCTAGGCCTAGGCCTGGGCCTAGGCCTAGGCCTAGGCCCTGGGCCTAGGCCTAGGCCTAGGCCTAGGCCCTAAGCCTAGGCCTAAGCCCTAGGCCTAAGCCTAAACCCTAAACCCTAAACCTAAGCCTAAACCCTAAACCTAAACCTAAGCCTAGGCCTAAGCCCTAGGCCTAAGCCTAAGCCTAGGCCTAAGCCTAGGCCTAGAGCCTAGGCCTAGGCCCTAGGCCTAGGCCTAAGCCCTAAGCCCTAAGCCCTAAGCCTAGGCCTAGGCCTAGGCCTGAGCCTGAGCCTAGGCCTAGGCCTAGGCCTAGGCCTAGGCCTAGGCCTAGGCCCTAGGCCTAGGCCTAGGCCTAGGCCTGGGCCTGGGCCTAGGCCTAGGCCTAGGCCTGGGCCTGGGCCTAGGCCTAGGCCTGGGCCTAGGCCTGGGCCTGGGCCTAGGCCTAGGCCTGGGCCTGGGCCTAGGCCTAGGCCTAGGCCTAGGCCTAGGCCTAGGCCTAGGCCTAGGCCTAGGCCTAGGCCTAGGCCTGGGCCTAGGCCTAGGCCTAGGCCTAGGCCTAGGCCTGGGCCTAGGCCTAGGCCTAGGCCTGGGCCTAGGCCTGGGCCTAGGCCTAGGCCTGGGCCTGGGCCTAGGCCTAGGCCTGGGCCTAGGCCTAGGCCTAGGCCTGGGCCTAGGCCTAGGCCTGGGCCTAGGCCTAGGCCTGGGCCTAGGCCTAGGCCTGGGCCTAGGCCTAGGCCTAGGCCTAGGCCTAGGCCTAGGCCCTGAGCCTGGGCCTGGGCCTGGGCCTAGGCCTGGGCCTAGGCCTAGGCCTAAGCCTAAACCTAAACCTAAACCTAAACCTAAACCTAAACCTAAACCTAAACCCTAAACCTAAACCTAAACCTAAACCCTAAACCCTAAACCCTAAACCTAAACCTAAACCTAAACCCTAAACCTAAACCTAAACCTAAACCTAAACCCTAAACCTAAACCTAAACCTAAACCTAAACCTAAACCTAAACCCTAAACCTAAACCCTAAACCTAAACCTAAACCTAAACCTAAACCTAAACCTAAACCCTAAACCTAAACCTAAACCCTAAACCTAAACCTAAACCTAAACCTAAACCCTAAACCTAAACCTAAACCTAAACCTAAACCTAAACCCTAAACCTAAACCTAAACCTAAACCTAAACCTAAACCTAAACCCTAAACCTAAACCTAAACCCTAAACCTAAACCTAAACCTAAACCTAAACCTAAACCCTAAACCTAAACCTAAACCTAAACCTAAACC